>OY787671.1:39380470-39408071 GCA_963678985.1 Spisula subtruncata
TGTTTAGCACATTAATATACCTACAAGATGAGACCAGTCACATGGCTGAATTATCTTCAGAACTCGAGATATCCGATAACGACCACAATAATATGATAGCGAAAAAGGCCGTTTTGACTGTTATATCGAGGTATGCTGAGAGAACGAGCAAATGTGACCCCATAAGACCGGGTACTGGTTGTTTAGCACATTAATATACCTACAAGATGAGACCAGTCACATGGCTGAATTATCTTCAGAACTCGAGATATCCGATAACGACCACAATAATATGATAGCGAAAAAGGCCGTTTTTGACTGTTATATCGAGGTATGCTGAGAGAACGAGCTAATGTGACCCCTATAAGTACTCGTATCTTGTGTTTAGCACATTAATATACCTACAAGATGAGACCAGTCACATGGCTGAATTATCTTCAGAACTCGAGATATCCGATAACGACCACAATAATATGATAGCGAAAAAGGCCGTTTTGACTGTTATATCGAGGTATGCTGAGAGAACGAGCAAATGTGACCCCATAAGACCGGGTACTGGTGTTTAGCACATTAATATACCTACAAGATGAGACCAGTCACATGGCTGAATTATCTTCAGAACTCGAGATATCCGATAACGACCACAATAATATGATAGCGAAAAAGGCCGTTTTTGACTGTTATATCGAGGTATGCTGAGAGAACGAGCTAATGTGACCCCATAAGACCGGGTACTGGTGTTTAGCACATTAATATACCTACAAGATGAGACCATTCACATGGCTGAATTATCTTCAGAACTCGAGATATCCGATAACGACCACAATAATATGATAGCGAAAAAGGCCGTTTTTGACTGTTATATCGAGGTATGCTGAGAGAACGAGCAAATGTGACCCCATAAGACCGGGTACTGGTGTTTAGCACATTAATATACCTACAAGATGAGACCAGTCACATGGCTGAATTATCTTCAGAACTCGAGATATCCGATAACGACCACAATAATATGATAGCGAAAAAGGCCGTTTTTGACTGTTATATCGAGGTATGCTGAGAGAACGAGCTAATGTGACCCCATAAGACCGGGTACTGGTGTTTAGCACATTAATATACCTACAAGATGAGACCATTCACTTGGCTGAATTATCTTCAGAACTCGAGATATCCGATAACGACCACAATAATATGATAGCGAAAAAGGCCGTTTTTGACTGTTATATCGAGGTATGCTGAGAGAACGAGCAAATGTGACCCCATAAGACCGGGTACTGGTGTTTAGCACATTAATATACCTACAAGATGAGACCAGTCACATGGCTGAATTATCTTCAGAACTCGAGATATCCGATAACGACCACAATAATATGATAGCGAAAAAGGCCGTTTTTGACTGTTATATCGAGGTATGCTGAGAGAACGAGCTAATGTGACCCCATAAGACCGGGTACTGGTGTTTAGCACATTAATATACCTACAAGATGAGACCAGTCACATGGCTGAATTATCTTCAGAACTCGAGATATCCGATAACGACCACAATAATATGATAGCGAAAAAGGCCGTTTTTGACTGTTATATCGAGGTATGCTGAGAGAACGAGCAAATGTGACCCCATAAGACCGGGTACTGGTGTTTAGCACATTAATATACCTACAAGATGAGACCAGTCACATGGCTGAATTATCTTCAGAACTCGAGATATCCGATAACGACCACAATAATATGATAGCGAAAAAGGCCGTTTTTGACTGTTATATCGAGGTATGCTGAGAGAACGAGCTAATGTGACCCCATAAGACCGGGTACTGGTGTTTAGCACATTAATATACCTACAAGATGAGACCATTCACATGGCTGAATTATCTTCAGAACTCGAGATATCCGATAACGACCACAATAATATGATAGCGAAAAAGGCCGTTTTTGACTGTTATATCGAGGTATGCTGAGAGAACGAGCAAATGTGACCCCATAAGACCGGGTACTGGTGTTTAGCACATTAATATACCTACAAGATGAGACCAGTCACATGGCTGAATTATCTTCAGAACTCGAGATATCCGATAACGACCACAATAATATGATAGCGAAAATGGCCGTTTTTGACTGTTATATCGGGGTATGCTGAGAGAACGAGCTAATGTGACCCCATAAGACCGGGTACTGGTGATTAGCACATTAATATACCTACAAGATGAGACCATTCACATGGCTGAATTATCTTCAGAACTCGAGATATCCGATAACGACCACAATAATATGATAGCGAAAAAGGCCGTTTTGACTGTTATATCGAGGTATGCTGAGAGAACGAGCAAATGTGACCCCATAAGACCGGGTACTGGTGTTTAGCACATTAATATACCTACAAGATGAGACCAGTCACATGGCTGAATTATCTTCAGAACTCGAGATATCCGATAACGACCACAATAATATGATAGCGAAAAAGGCCGTTTTTGACTGTTATATCGAGGTATGCTGAGAGAACGAGCTAATGTGACCCCATAAGACCGGGTACTGGTGTTTAGCACATTAATATACCTACAAGATGAGACCATTCACATGGCTGAATTATCTTCAGAACTCGAGATATCCGATAACGACCACAATAATATGATAGCGAAAAAGGCCGTTTTTGACTGTTATATCGAGGTATGCTGAGAGAACGAGCAAATGTGACCCCATAAGACCGGGTACTGGTGTTTAGCACATTAATATACCTACAAGATGAGACCAGTCACATGGCTGAATTATCTTCAGAACTCGAGATATCCGATAACGACCACAATAATATGATAGCGAAAAAGGCCGTTTTTGACTGTTATATCGAGGTATGCTGAGAGAACGAGCTAATGTGACCCCATAAGACCGGGTACTGGTGTTTAGCACATTAATATACCTACAAGATGAGACCATTCACATGGCTGAATTATCTTCAGAACTCGAGATATCCGATAACGACCACAATAATATGATAGCGAAAAAGGCCGTTTTTGACTGTTATATCGAGGTATGCTGAGAGAACGAGCAAATGTGACCCCATAAGACCGGGTACTGGTGTTTAGCACATTAATATACCTACAAGATGAGACCAGTCACATGGCTGAATTATCTTCAGAACTCGAGATATCCGATAACGACCACAATAATATGATAGCGAAAAAGGCCGTTTTTGACTGTTATATCGAGGTATGCTGAGAGAACGAGCTAATGTGACCCCATAAGACCGGGTACTGGTGTTTAGCACATTAATATACCTACAAGATGAGACCATTCACATGGCTGAATTATCTTCAGAACTCGAGATATCCGATAACGACCACAATAATATGATAGCGAAAAAGGCCGTTTTTGACTGTTATATCGAGGTATGCTGAGAGAACGAGCAAATGTGACCCCATAAGACCGGGTACTGGTGTTTAGCACATTAATATACCTCCAAGATGAGACCAGTCACATGGCTGAATTATCTTCAGAACTCGAGATATCCGATAACGACCACAATAATATGATAGCGAAAAAGGCCGTTTTTGACTGTTATATCGAGGTATGCTGAGAGAACGAGCAAATGTGACCCCATAAGACCGGGTACTGGTGTTTAGCACATTAATATACCTACAAGATGAGACCAGTCACATGGCTGAATTATCTTCAGAACTCGAGATATCCGATAACGACCACAATAATATGATAGCGAAAAAGGCCGTTTTGACTGTTATATCGAGGTATGCTGAGAGAACGAGCAAATGTGACCCCATAAGACCGGGTACTGGTGTTTAGCACATTAATATACCTACAAGATGAGACCAGTCACATGGCTGAATTATCTTCAGAACTCGAGATATCCGATAACGACCACAATAATATGATAGCGAAAAAGGCCGTTTTTGACTGTTATATCGAGGTATGCTGAGAGAACGAGCTAATGTGACCCCATAAGACCGGGTACTGGTGTTTAGCACATTAATATACCTACAAGATGAGACCATTCACATGGCTGAATTATCTTCAGAACTCGAGATATCCGATAACGACCACAATAATATGATAGCGAAAAAGGCCGTTTTTGACTGTTATATCGAGGTATGCTGAGAGAACGAGCAAATGTGACCCCATAAGACCGGGTACTGGTGTTTAGCACATTAATATACCTACAAGATGAGACCAGTCACATGGCTGAATTATCTTCAGAACTCGAGATATCCGATAACGACCACAATAATATGATAGCGAAAAAGGCCGTTTTTGACTGTTATATCGAGGTATGCTGAGAGAACGAGCTAATGTGACCCCATAAGACCGGGTACTGGTGTTTAGCACATTAATATACCTACAAGATGAGACCATTCACATGGCTGAATTATCTTCAGAACTCGAGATATCCGATAACGACCACAATAATATGATAGCGAAAAAGGCCGTTTTTGACTGTTATATCGAGGTATGCTGAGAGAACGAGCAAATGTGACCCCATAAGACCGGGTACTGGTGTTTAGCACATTAATATACCTACAAGATGAGACCAGTCACATGGCTGAATTATCTTCAGAACTCGAGATATCCGATAACGACCACAATAATATGATAGCGAAAAAGGCCGTTTTTGACTGTTATATCGAGGTATGCTGAGAGAACGAGCTAATGTGACCCCATAAGACCGGGTACTGGTGTTTAGCACATTAATATACCTACAAGATGAGACCATTCACATGGCTGAATTATCTTCAGAACTCGAGATATCCGATAACGACCACAATAATATGATAGCGAAAAAGGCCGTTTTTGACTGTTATATCGAGGTATGCTGAGAGAACGAGCAAATGTGACCCCATAAGACCGGGTACTGGTGTTTAGCACATTAATATACCTCCAAGATGAGACCAGTCACATGGCTGAATTATCTTCAGAACTCGAGATATCCGATAACGACCACAATAATATGATAGCGAAAAAGGCCGTTTTTGACTGTTATATCGAGGTATGCTGAGAGAACGAGCAAATGTGACCCCATAAGACCGGGTACTGGTGTTTAGCACATTAATATACCTACAAGATGAGACCAGTCACATGGCTGAATTATCTTCAGAACTCGAGATATCCGATAACGACCACAATAATATGATAGCGAAAAAGGCCGTTTTGACTGTTATATCGAGGTATGCTGAGAGAACGAGCAAATGTGACCCCATAAGACCGGGTACTGGTGTTTAGCACATTAATATACCTACAAGATGAGACCAGTCACATGGCTGAATTATCTTCAGAACTCGAGATATCCGATAACGACCACAATAATATGATAGCGAAAAAGGCCGTTTTTGACTGTTATATCGAGGTATGCTGAGAGAACGAGCTAATGTGACCCCATAAGACCGGGTACTGGTGTTTAGCACATTAATATACCTACAAGATGAGACCATTCACATGGCTGAATTATCTTCAGAACTCGAGATATCCGATAACGACCACAATAATATGATAGCGAAAAAGGCCGTTTTTGACTGTTATATCGAGGTATGCTGAGAGAACGAGCAAATGTGACCCCATAAGACCGGGTACTGGTGTTTAGCACATTAATATACCTACAAGATGAGACCAGTCACATGGCTGAATTATCTTCAGAACTCGAGATATCCGATAACGACCACAATAATATGATAGCGAAAAAGGCCGTTTTTGACTGTTATATCGAGGTATGCTGAGAGAACGAGCTAATGTGACCCCATAAGACCGGGTACTGGTGTTTAGCACATTAATATACCTACAAGATGAGACCATTCACATGGCTGAATTATCTTCAGAACTCGAGATATCCGATAACGACCACAATAATATGATAGCGAAAAAGGCCGTTTTTGACTGTTATATCGAGGTATGCTGAGAGAACGAGCAAATGTGACCCCATAAGACCGGGTACTGGTGTTTAGCACATTAATATACCTACAAGATGAGACCAGTCACATGGCTGAATTATCTTCAGAACTCGAGATATCCGATAACGACCACAATAATATGATAGCGAAAAAGGCCGTTTTTGACTGTTATATCGAGGTATGCTGAGAGAACGAGCTAATGTGACCCCATAAGACCGGGTACTGGTGTTTAGCACATTAATATACCTACAAGATGAGACCAGTCACATGGCTGAATTATCTTCAGAACTCGAGATATCCGATAACGACCACAATAATATGATAGCGAAAAAGGCCGTTTTTGACTGTTATATCGAGGTATGCTGAGAGAACGAGCAAATGTGACCCCATAAGACCGGGTACTGGTGTTTAGCACATTAATATACCTACAAGATGAGACCAGTCACATGGCTGAATTATCTTCAGAACTCGAGATATCCGATAACGACCACAATAATATGATAGCGAAAAAGGCCGTTTTTGACTGTTATATCGAGGTATGCTGAGAGAACGAGCAAATGTGACCCCATAAGACCGGGTACTGGTGTTTAGCACATTAATATACCTACAAGATGAGACCAGTCACATGGCTGAATTATCTTCAGAACTCGAGATATCCGATAACGACCACAATAATATGATAGCGAAAAAGGCCGTTTTGACTGTTATATCGAGGTATGCTGAGAGAACGAGCAAATGTGACCCCATAAGACCGGGTACTGGTGTTTAGCACATTAATATACCTACAAGATGAGACCAGTCACATGGCTGAATTATCTTCAGAACTCGAGATATCCGATAACGACCACAATAATATGATAGCGAAAAAGGCCGTTTTTGACTGTTATATCGAGGTATGCTGAGAGAACGAGCTAATGTGACCCCATAAGACCGGGTACTGGTGTTTAGCACATTAATATACCTACAAGATGAGACCATTCACATGGCTGAATTATCTTCAGAACTCGAGATATCCGATAACGACCACAATAATATGATAGCGAAAAAGGCCGTTTTTGACTGTTATATCGAGGTATGCTGAGAGAACGAGCAAATGTGACCCCATAAGACCGGGTACTGGTGTTTAGCACATTAATATACCTACAAGATGAGACCAGTCACATGGCTGAATTATCTTCAGAACTCGAGATATCCGATAACGACCACAATAATATGATAGCGAAAAAGGCCGTTTTTGACTGTTATATCGAGGTATGCTGAGAGAACGAGCTAATGTGACCCCATAAGACCGGGTACTGGTGTTTAGCACATTAATATACCTACAAGATGAGACCATTCACATGGCTGAATTATCTTCAGAACTCGAGATATCCGATAACGACCACAATAATATGATAGCGAAAAAGGCCGTTTTTGACTGTTATATCGAGGTATGCTGAGAGAACGAGCAAATGTGACCCCATAAGACCGGGTACTGGTGTTTAGCACATTAATATACCTACAAGATGAGACCAGTCACATGGCTGAATTATCTTCAGAACTCGAGATATCCGATAACGACCACAATAATATGATAGCGAAAAAGGCCGTTTTTGACTGTTATATCGAGGTATGCTGAGAGAACGAGCTAATGTGACCCCATAAGACCGGGTACTGGTGTTTAGCACATTAATATACCTACAAGATGAGACCAGTCACATGGCTGAATTATCTTCAGAACTCGAGATATCCGATAACGACCACAATAATATGATAGCGAAAAAGGCCGTTTTTGACTGTTATATCGAGGTATGCTGAGAGAACGAGCAAATGTGACCCCATAAGACCGGGTACTGGTGTTTAGCACATTAATATACCTACAAGATGAGACCAGTCACATGGCTGAATTATCTTCAGAACTCGAGATATCCGATAACGACCACAATAATATGATAGCGAAAAAGGCCGTTTTTGACTGTTATATCGAGGTATGCTGAGAGAACGAGCAAATGTGACCCCATAAGACCGGGTACTGGTGTTTAGCACATTAATATACCTACAAGATGAGACCAGTCACATGGCTGAATTATCTTCAGAACTCGAAATATCCTTCCGGGTGGAATGTTTTTCATGGTCTACCTCGTTGGGTTTTTTTTGAATGTGCAATGCCTTTTTATCATGAAATTGTGTTCAGTACTATTTTGATAGAGATGGGTATTTTCACAGGGAATTGACACAAACTTATGTGTCAATCCCCTGTGAGTATTTGCTCTTTTTTTCTACTTGTCCCGAGGGAGGCAGCTTCTGTCCTTAGTTTCGTATGATAATAATACTTGTTCATTTCAATATGACTTTTGTTGTGATTTTTAGCTCCAAAATCGTTTATAGTGGAATGTTTCATTCATAAAATTTCAACTAAATGTCTTAATTTCTTAATATTTGACATTTTGACCGGGTCCAATTTTAGAGCTTACTTCGATTTCTTTCGTTTCAAATATTTGTCATGAATTTTATTCGTCCGTGCAATTCGCACCCTTTAAATTCTTTCATTAAATTCGTATTTAGTTTTTGTGGCTAATTTTTTCTATGCCAAGGCGGGGTGGATTATTGAAATGTTTGTTTGCTCCCGTCGAAATATCAATTGTGCGGTTGCTGGATTATCCGTTACTGTTTATCTGATGGCCTAAATGCTTTTCAGCGTTTAAGACTACATACAATTAGTAATATGTTATGTTAGTCAATCCCTTTTTAGCTGCTGTTGCTGCTTGTCCAAATTGCTGGGTGTTAGCATTAGATCTTTTTCTGATGAAAACCCATTGGTTGATTGCTACATGTTGAGGTCAACCTTTGTAACATTTATGGTTGTATCATACATTGATGTGTGTGGTCATTATGGGTCATCTTGACGTGAACTCCATGGTCTTTTGGTTAGAAACCACCAAATTGATTTGTTCTTTAGTTCAATGTAAAGTGACAATGGCCGACCCAAATTTCAACAAGTTTTCGTCTATGACCAGCTGGCAAACACATTTCATCTTAAAGAAGGATATTTGAGCTTTAAAATAAATGTTCAATAAAAAAGAGGGTCATGTGTCTTCTAAGAAAACTTTTGCTTATCAATCATGGAGAACGTATTTTGCTATCGCGCGGGTTGATCCCAGACCGGTTAAACCCCACTCTTCTTTCAATTTCATGTTCAGGTCAGAATGTTAAAATATTCAAGAGTAAACACGTTCACTACATCACATACATGTACACAATGCCTTTAACTTCAAAACACACACGTCATTGCATACCGCCATTTCCAGCAAATGAAATGTTTCTTTCAGCTTATGTATTTAATGGTTGTTTACCTTAAGGGGTCTACAATGAGGTCACCATGTAAAATTGGAATGTCGATAGGTTGACAATAATATCTATGTGTTTCATCATGAAAATAACCTTTCTCAGTTTCATGTGGTCACCATTTGTTGGCTTAATATTCAGGGTTGTTTTATAGAACGACTTGTTCGGTCACTGGATTTACCGTTTTAGCATTTGGTTTTATTGGTCTTCGGGGTGCATAACCGGGTAACTTGGTCAAATTACCGAGATACCTTGATTGGTCACAGGGTTTCGTAGTTTGGTATGTTTGTAGTGGTTGTGTCGTTGGAACGCTTTATTTAGGGACATCCTGGATCAGTAACTGTTCCAAGTCAACCAAATGTAGTAATGCCTTTTTCGTTCACTTGAGGTTCACGTTTTGGCTCGGTTTTTTCGCTAAATTTTGAAGTTTTTGGAATGTTGTTGTTTTTTGTCACCAGGAAACGGTAACTGGGTCATGTCACGGTGTCGTTTAGATCACTTTAGGTCACCGTTTTGGCAGATATTTTTGAAATTTTATAGCGTTAGAACGGGACGTATAGACGATTATCTGCCCAAAGTTCCAAACACACAGCTATTTTAAAACACCTCACTGAAAAACTAAAATCTGGCATTAATGTATTAAACCAGACAAACTCAAAACAAAATATACACCGTACATAATTAAATTCTCATAAAGAAAAGCTGTTCACTCCTGCGTGTGTGGCAGTAAAACATCACGGAAAAATAATCACTCAGTGAAAGGTTACGTGTAATAAAAAATGGTCATTAACTGCCACCCGGTGCACGTCAACGCTTGTTTCATGAAGTCGTTGACGTTGTGTATCAATGGTCGTCTTTGTAGGGTAAACAATTAGAAAAGGCTGTGTAATATACATGTACACCATGACAGAGCAACAACGAAAAGTTGTAAACAATTTTTGAGCATCATATAAAGTCAGGAGAGACTGTTTAGGCCATGCATTTGACGGAATAGAGCAATGAATAGTTAAGTCATACATACTACACTATAGATTCACGTTTGATTGCGACTATCAGTACAATACACCAAATGAAGTCAGTAATGATTCTGTCAGCGTTTTCAAAAATGCTTGCCTTGGAGTGTAATTCAGACTCCTGATACATCCAGAAATAACTATTCTTAAATGGTACAATGTACTAGTATTACGAAAGCCATTTAGGTCATAATCTGCTATGATAAAGTGTTTGCTACCCTATATACCTTAGAATGGATTGGTTGTGTATCCCTATAAAGGGCATCCCAAGCAGTATTGGTTACTATATAATTTATAACGTCAGGAATTACTTTGACATATAGTATATTTGATCTTATAAAAAATAGCTGTGCGAAGCATATAACACACAAATATGAATACATAAACTAAAAGAGTCCATGGAGCCGTTGATGTCTGGGAAAAACTTTTTTTAACACATGCGAAGGGTGTCCTAGAATACGTAGACGTTTGTCATGTATACTATTCATCATACACTGAAATAATTTTGTATGGACTGAAAACAAGATCTATTGCATAGGTGAATGACGTTTCAGCCCCTATCTCATTTGGGTCGAACTCTGCAAGCTCCGGTGATAAATAGGGATACTGTATACGGGGATGATCAACCCGCCGTCACGACGTCGGCTCAACGTGTTTTCATCATGTTTTCACTGAACTGCATTCATTTTTATATTCTCACATCTCTTAAAGCTTGTTAAGGTACTTGAACACGATCCTCGGGAAAAAATAGATAAGAACTTTCTGTTCTGGCATCATTAAGTGACCTAGCATTCTCATGTCCTATGTCGTTTAATAACTTCATGATGATGCCATTTGCAGCATATTCAAGGGACGTCATACTAGTATTTTCGTGCAACAACTATAAACTAAGAACGTTTACCTTTATAAAATCGAAATTACCAGTGCCATTCCACGTGTTAAAGTGTATATCGGAAGTTATTTTTTTAAAAGTTTCAAAAACTGAAAATTTATTATGCTTTCATATCCATTAGATCAGTTTTCGCTTCAGTTTTAACAGAAACTCTCTGCGTGATTTATTGGACATGTGAAGTGTTCATTTTCATACGAAAGTGTTCTAGAACACCCTATGAAACTATAAGAATCGTCTATTTTCGAAGATTGAATCAAAGTACACGAAACCCATCCAAAGTTTTAATTTGCAATTAAGGTAGTCTAGTATCATACTAAAAATGATGCAAGTAATTATTTTGACATTGAATATCTGTTAAAATATAGCTATATACACTTTAAAGTTAGGCTTGTTATATGTGAAGTACTTGTAAGCAGTTGAATGTGGCAAAATGTTTTTAAAAAATCATTGCCCCGCCTATCCGATTAGTGGTTATTAATTTATTATGACAACCGATTAGATAACTTCCTCACAGTTTGTAAGAAAATAGTTATCTGATTCACTTGACTTAGGTTTTTTTCTACACATTTTGTGAAAATACATGCCCAAATAAAGAGCAATCATGCAACAAGTTATTTCAATTTATATTAATTAATCGCACCGGGTCTAATTTTTGTATGTTATCCATCGCTATTATGGCACGAGAGGGTAACCAGCTTCCCCTTTATGCAGAATGTCTAGCAAGGGAACAACTGATACCTGTTCAGAAAGTCTTTTGGACGTACTTATGGGGCATTAAATGGTTGTACTTACTTGTGGTGTATGTATCCAACAGGACTTGTACTCAGTGATGGTGAGTAATCCATAGTAAAGTGCGTTAGCGACTAAGCTGGACCCCCATAAACCTTAAATCTCTTAAAAAGTACAATGCCGATTAGAACAAAAATGGGAATGTCTTAGTAAAACACCCTTACCAACTCTCATAAAATAAAACAGAATTTTTGGTCCACAAAATAGTGTACCTTGCATAGACGCCTTACGCAAAATTTTAAGTCTAAAGCAGGGTAAATACGTATGGGTGATAGAAGTGACCGAAACAGCAAAGGTCAACAATTTGGTCCAGTATAACTGTAAATTAAGTCACACACCAGCGACTGTTGAAACTATATAGTGAGGCCCATACATGAACGTTTATCTTAGTTTGTATAACTGAAGCAACTTTGTAGAAATATTTGCAAGAAAAACATTGTATTTGTGTTTGTACAAATGATCATTACAATCAGAAGATGGACCTCAGCTATATATACATTGATGACCAGACAAATGTTGGTCAAAGCTATACAATTATCCCGTTATAGTTGTTAAATAATACAATAGCATTATTCTAACTGGCTGATCGTAATAGCTTATTTTACTCCCTGTCTATTTGTTGATTAAAATATCAAAAATAATACATTAGACCCAATGGGGAAAACATCAATTAGAGAATAAAAACCTCTGCAATTTGAACACAGAGTTGGTAAAGGTTATTTAGTGAACTATGCCAAGTTTCAATAACATTGCACAGTTACTTTTAAAGATATTTAAGGTTTATGGGGGTCCAGCTTAGTCGCTAACGCACTATACATGTGATGTATGTATTGATTATGCGTCCTTACGGCTTATGAAATTGTACCAGGCTAAACAACGAACTTAGATTACTAATAAAATATCTTACTATCAGTATCAAAGCCCCTCTTTATTAACATATTTCTATTATTTAGAGATGCTTTACTCCAATTTGTCGCATTTTGATCAAAGCATATAATTATATGACGCATTACTTGAATTGCATAATGAGATGGACGTTTGTACTGGGGACATGCAGAGTGTTTCATAATATCTTACCCCATTACAAACTATAATTCCAAGAGAACATTCTTGATCTCATTGATATCTTCATACACCAATGGAAAGCTTTCATTTCACCGATTTATTCAGTATATAACATGACAATGTTTCTATCGATGCAACACAGATTCCTGAAAAAAGTCATTTTTCAATAAATGACAAAATGACGTCCGTATTGAATTTGTTTCCCAAGTTGAATTATATAACTTGTGAGGTATTGCATGGTATTATCAATTCAATAAGTATTACTAATGAGGGGACTATCCCATTCGAAAGAATAGCGGTGAATACCGTTAACTCAGGTATATAGCTTACTCCCAGGCAAACCTAGATAAACATAGTTTACCTGTCAGACGACAGTATATGTACACCCGTTCTAATTTGACTACAAAATGAGCACGATTCCTCCACATGTTTTATATTTTACCCCAAAAATAACATTTATTATACCATATCTTAAGCTTAAAATGCTTGCTATCTTAATTGAAACTCACTATCAAATTACTACAGCGATTATTTACAAAAAACACAATAACAAATTTCATTGAACACCACAAATTCCGAACCTTCGCAAGTATCTATGCATTTTTACATGTTCTAACACCTAAATACTTATTTTTCATAAATACATGGCTCTAAAATGTTACATACTTTCACTGCACTTTCACTATCAAATATTGTGGTCGCTATCGGATATTTCGAATTCTGAAGATAATTCAGCCATGTGAATGGTCTCATTTTGTAGGTATATAAATGCACTAAACACCATTGCTCGGTCTTATGGGGTCACATTAGCTCGTTCTCTCAGCATACCTCGATATAACAGTCAAAAACGGCCCTTTTCGCTATTATAGTAATGTGGTCGTAATCGCATATCTCGAGTTGTGAAGATAATTCAGCCATGTGACTGGTCTCATTTTGTAGGTATATTAATGTGCTAAACACCAGTACCCGGTCTTATGGGGTCACATTTGCTCGTTCTCTCAGCATACCTCGATATAACAGTCAAAAACGTCTTTTTTCGCTATTATAGTATTGTGGTCGCTATCGGATATTTCGAATTCTGAAGATAATTCAGCCATGTGACTGGTCTCATTTTGTAGGTATATTAATGTGCTAAACATCAGTACCCGGTCTTATGGGGTCGCATTAGCTCGTTCTCACAGCATACCTCGATATAACAGTCAAAAACGGCTTTTTTCGCTATTATAGTATTGTGGTCGTTCTCGGATATCTCGGGTTGTGAAGATAATTCAGCCATGTGACTGGTCTGATTTCATAGGTATATAAATGCACTTAACACCAGTACCCGGTCTTATGGGGTCACATTAGCTCGTTCTCACAGCATACCTCGATATAACAGTCAAAAACGGCTTTTTTCGCTATTATAGTATTGTGCTCGTTCTCGGATATCTCGAGTTGTAAAGATAATTCAGCCATGTGACTGGTCTGATTTCATAGGTATATAAATGCACTCAACACCAGTACCCGGTCTTATGGGGTCACATGAGCTCGTTCTCACAGCATACCTCGATATAACAGTCAAAACCGGCTTTTTTCGCTATTATAGTATTGTGCTCGTTCTCGGATATCTCGAGTTGTAAAGATAATTCAGCCATGTGACTGGTCTCATTTTGTAGGTATATTAATGTGCTAAACACCAGTACCCGGTCTTATGGGGTCACATTAGCCCGTTCTCTCAGCATACCTCGATATAACAGTCAAAAACGGCTTTTTTCGCTATTATAGTATTGTGGTCGTTCTCGGATATCTCGAGTTCTGAAGATAATTCAGCCATGTGACGGGTCTCATTTTGTAGGTATATAAATGCACTAAACACAAGTACCCGGTCTTATGGGGTCACAATAGCTCGTTCTCACAGCATACCTCGATATAACAGTCAAAAACGGCTTTTTTCGCTATTATAGTATTGTGGTCGTTATCGGATATCTCGAGTTGTGAAGATAATTTAGCCATGTGACTGGTCTCATTTTGTAGGTATATAAATGCACTAAACACCAGTACCTGGTCTTATGGGGTCACATTAGCTCGTTCTCACAGCATACCTCGATATAACAGTCAAAAACGGCTTTTTTCGCTATTATAGTATTGTGGTCGTTCTCGGATATCTCGAGTTGTGAAGATAATTCAGCCATGTGACAGGTCTCATTTTGTAGGTATATAAATGCACTAAACACCAGTACCCAATCTTATGGGGTCACATTAGCTTGTTCTCACAGCATACCTTGATATATCAGTCAAAAACGGTTTTTTCGCTATTATAGTATTGTGGTCGTTCTCGGATATCTCGAGTTCTGAAGATAATTCAGCCATGTGACAGGTCTCATTTTGTAGGTATATAAATGCACTAAACACCAGTACCCGGTCTTATGGGGTCACATTAGCTCGTTCTCACAGCATACCTCGATATAACAGTCAAAAACAGCTTTTTTCGCTATTATAGTATTGTGGTCGTTCTCGGATATCTCGAGTTGTGAAGATAATCTAGCCATGTGACTGGTCTCATTTTGTAGGTATATAAATGCACTAAACACCAGTACCCGGTCTTATGGGGTCACATTAGCTCGTTCTCACAGCATACCTCGATATAACAGTCAAAAACGGCTTTTTTCGCTATTATAGTATTGTGGTCGTTCTCGGATATCTCGAGTTGTGAAGATAATTCAGCCATGTGACTGGTCTCATTTTGTAGGTATATTAATGCACTAAACACCAGTACCCGGTCTTATGGGGTCACATTAGCTCGTTCTCACAGCATACCTCGATATAACAGTCAAAAAGGGCTTTTTTCGCTATTATAGTATTGTGGTCGTTCTCGGATATCTCGAGTTGTGAAGATAATTCAGCCATGCGACTTGTCTCATTTTGTAGATATATGAATGCACTAAACATCAGTACCCGGTCTTATGGGGTCACATTAGCTCGTTCTCACAGCATACCTCGATATAACAGTCAAAAACGGCTTTTTTCGCTATTATAGTATTGTGGTCGTTCTCGATATCTCGAGTTGTGAAGATAATTCAGCCATGTGACTGGTCTCATTTTGTAGGTATATAAATGCACTAAACACCAGTACCCGGTCTTATGGGGTCACAATAGCTCGTTCTCACAGCATACCTCGATATAACAGTCAAAAACGTCTTTTTTCGCTATTATAGTAATGTGGTCGTTCTCGGATATCTTGAGTTCTGAAGATAATTCAGCCATGTGACTGGTCTCATTTTGTAGGTATATAAATGCACTAAACACCAGTACCCGGTCTTATGGGGTCACATTAGCTCGTTCTCACAGCATACCTCGATATAACAGTCAAAATCGGCTTTTTTCGCTATTATAGTATTGTGGTCGTTCTCGGATATCTCGGGTTGTGAAGATAATTCAGCCATGTGACTGGTCTGATTTCATAGGTATATCAATGCACTTAACACCAGTTCCCGGTCTTATGGGGTCACATAAGCTCGTTCTCACAGCATACCTCGATATAACAGTCAAAAACGGCTTTTTTCGCTATTATAGTATTGTGGTCGTTATCGGATATCTCGAGTTCTGAAGATAATTCAGCCATGTGACTGGTCTCATTTTGTAGGTATATAAATGCACTAAACACCAGTACCCGATCTTATGGGGTCACATTAGCTCGTTCTCTCAGCATACCTTGATATATCAGTCAAAAACGGTTTTTTCGCTATTATAGTATTGTGCTCGTTCTCGGATATCTCGAGTTGTGAAGATAATTCAGCCATGTGACTGGTCTCATTTTGTAGGTATATAAATGCACTAAACACCAGTACCTGGTCTTATGGGGTCACATTAGCACGTTCTCTCAGCATACCTCGATATAACAGTCAAAAACGTCTTTTTTCGCTATTATAGTAATGTGGTCGTTATTGGATATCTCGAGTTCTGACAATAATTCAGCCATGTTTGTGGTGTCATTTTGTAGGTATATTAATGTGCTAAACACCAGAACCGGGTCTTATGGGGTCACATTAGCTAGTTCTCTCTATATTTTTGAATTTGTGTGTATCTCTTCAATATTTTTCCCACGAATATATGCTATTTACGGTGACTTGGTCTTCTGTAGTTTTGTAAGGCGAAATAAATGATGAAGTTACGACAAATTCATTGTAAATTCACTAATTTGTAGTCTCTATTATTATTGTATACGGTATAAATGTACATATAAACGCATATTTAACAATATTTTCTAAAGTTTACGCCCCAATCAGCGCTATATTCTATGCCTATCAGGCCCGGATCCAGAAATTTCTGAGTGGGGGGGCACGAGGTATGTACGGGATTCCGGGGGGAGGGTAATTGCTTAATATGTGTGTGAAAATGCACAGGAAGGGGATACATTTGTATATGTAGGGGAATCAATAGTTACCTTTTTATGTTATCAGCGTCAACATGTACATAAGTAAGTGTTCAGATACAGTATTTTATATAGCAGCTTTTATCCTTTGACCATTGGAATATTACAACATAAGTAAGGGGGTCCGGGGGCATACTCCCCCGGGAAAATTTTCAAAACAATGGATGAATCTAGTGCATTCTAAGCCTATCTTGGAGCCCTGAAATATCTTTTTTTCTTAATTCCGCGAGTTAACCTTAATGGGTTAGTAATGATTATTTAAAAGTCAAAAGGTAATATAATGAGCTAGGACAAAATTTCTCTTGTAATTGATTTCTGTCATGCAACAGCTACGTATTAACACATACATGTACATTGTATATTAAAAATATTCTGCGAGCGATGCGAGCACGAAAAATGCCCATCATACAAATACTTTTTCATCTAGAACATAAGAAAAAGTACCCATGTTATTTAGAGATATGTAAGACTAGTTTAGGCCGAACATTATACATTTGATATGAATTATTGAGGAGGCAATACTATGTATGACTCCTTTTTCTGACATTGGGGACCTGACCCCTGCAGGTCACATGACTCCTACACCCATGAATTGTGACATTCAGAAGCATTTTTCGTATATTGTAAGTGCTCATTCGCTTAGTCAAAATAGTCAATTTCTTTCTGGTGAAATATATTTACAGTTTATAAGTATAAGTTTTGTAGACATACTGTCAGCTAATTAACCCACATAATACGATAGAACAATGATACCTATGCTGTTCTTATGTACATGTACATATGTCTTTCAGACAGAATTAGAATCTATATCAGTTCCGTTTTTAGAAACGTTGTTTTTATCACCAGAGTCATAACATTCTTCAAAGGGCACAGAATAAAAACACATTTCAAACAAAAGTAGTTGATGTACACCTATAAAGTCTGTGGCAGTCGCTTTCAAGACATTATTCTTTAGGTTTTTTGGGGCCCCCGTGAATCAGTGTAACAGCCACCAGTGGTTATGTTGTAGACGTCACAAGTAACCACAAATGTGACATAAATATTTGGCAATAATGAACAATCTGGGCTCGTCGTAAGAAGTACCATTCGCAAACTTTGATTAAGGTGGGGATAGGGCGTATTAATAACTTCATTTTCTGTAGACTAGTCGTAATATGTATTTAAAGTTATTTTCTTCCATTTCATTTAGGAACAAAATAAAGTGTTTCTGTTCAATATCTGTTTTTATTATTTATTCAAAGTTTTTTTTTTAAATCTCAGCCAACTGGGGGGGCACGGGCCCTCGTGCCCACCGCCTGGATCCGTGCCTGCCTATTGTTTGCTAGACAAGCTTATTGGTCGCTGGCGTTCGGGTTATCGGTCGATTCACTATCGGTCGCCAGCTTGTGGTCGGTTTTTTACCTTACCCAACCGGAAAGCGTCTGAGTAACATTGATGATTTTTTTGGGTTGAGAACATTTATTCTACGTTTTGTGATATCACGAGGTTAAACGAAGGTATAATGGCAGTTTACAATTGATAACTACTTTAATTCATCTTGTTTTATGATGTGAAGTGAAATAAGTACGATAAACCAAGACTTTTTTAGGTCATTTCCTGAACCCTGCCAGTGCCAATCAACCGTTGGCATGAAATTGATGAATAGTCCCCAAACTAAGAATAAATCACCCCAGGATCACCATGGATCATTAGGTAGACTTGATTATGAAGGCCAATTTGTCCCAGATGGACTTACCATGTACTGATTCCATTAACCGGTGCAGCGGTGCTTGTTTCCAGTCTTCCTGAAAACTGTCGGTACTGACCGATGCTTTTCGGCTTGGCAGTGGCTAGGATTACGGTACCGTAATCCTAGACCCACAGGCTAGGATTACGGAAGTTCCGTAATCCTAGCGAGTCCTTGCTAGGGCTGTCTAGAACTACGGAAGTTTTTATACCGAGTGCAATTAAGCGTGCAAGTCGCATTATATTGCATCATGTCATCATTATTTCATGAAATTATACAAATATTTGTATATTTATTGACAAATTAATAGACATATCAGTATACCATGCTTCCGATTTTATTTCGCATGTTTATACATTAGTTAAAGTACGTGGTCGAATACACAAATGTAGTTCCATTTAAATTGTTTGTCATTATCGAAACAAATTGTGTTGCTTATTTTGGTAGTAGATCTGATATGTTTGTTCGTCATTCGGTCCTCAAAATAAACATTAAGTGGCTATAAATCGTTTGCTGATTCACAATTTACATAGCCTATTAGTGGATCTACTTTGTGACAGCGCGTAGTGATACGAATTCCAAATATGGTCATATTTAGTTTCTTTATTATTTGTTTTAATTTGTAACTGATTACGCTTTGCATGTCATTAGGAATCTTTTTAAATTAGAATTATGTAAACAATCGATCCTGTACGCCTTTTTAAAATAAAATTCAAAGGTCATATGCAAGGTTCTTTTGCTCCACGAACGTATATATATATATACCTTCGTGTATTACGTTTGTGTTTGCTCTGATCACTCGAGCGGCATTCGTGATAAATGTTGAAGTATTCTTGTTCAACCCTGCTATTATCTGTTATCTCAATACTTAATTTTTCCGTATTTTAATAACTTTATAAATGCGTAGATAAAAGTACATGCTTTATAATACAGTATCAAAAGTATTTGCATTTGGATATTTTCCGCCGTTAAATATCTTCATCTGATACTGTATAGCTTTACCATAACAAAAACTGATTATACTAGATGGAATGTACCAATAGTTGTATAAATTCATGAAATATTAATGTCAACATGCAATATAAGGCGACCTGCACGCTTAATTGCACTCAATATAAAAACTTCCGTAATTCTAGACAGCCCTAGCTAGGACTCGCTAGGATTACGGAACTTCCGTAATCCTATCCTGTGGGTCTAGGATTACGGAACTTCCGTAATCCTAGTCACTGCCTTTCGGCTTGGACCAATGCAATTTGCTAGCCGTTCCGATTCATGTGACCGACAGGAAATCCTGAAAATTGATGCCTATTGTCAAAATATTAAGAGGATAAACTATCTGTGTCAGAAAAACAACTGCACCAGTCAATATCCGGCAATTGCCAATTTAAATGGGTGACTGTGGGTTCGTCAAATCTCCTGTTCGTCAAACTTAACTTTCTGTACAAAATAGGTTGTGGTTTCGTCAAATTGAATTATAGAGGGATTTGAGTTGATATACGTAGTTTTAAGTGTGAACAAACACCTTTTTTATAAGATTTAGTTGTATTGTATGGGATTGGCGATTGATTTATTTGTTAATATTGTGTGATAATCATGCATCACAATTATGAGTTTTTGACTAATTTTAATCAGTGTTGCATGTTTATCATGCTATGAACGCACACAGAGTACTGTAATTACATGGATCAGGTGAGAATCACTCTATATTATCACTTTGCGTAACCAGATTTTTGTTTATACTATAAATTCACTTTGACGAACCGGGGATTTGACGAAACCACAGTAATTCATTTAAATTAATTGACCCCTGATTAAGGTACTGCCAAGGGAGATGATTCCGGACAGGAGAAGCTTCCGGACAAACGGTCTAGACGGTTTATTTAGTTAAATAATTCATTGATATTGGTATCAAATCACTCAGGGGCGTATTTAAAGGAAATCTGGAAGAAGAAAAAATCAAAATCAACAAATAATTACTCATATATTGAAAATATCGTCTGCTGTTGTGATTTTGACATCAGCACCGCCGGGGGGGGTAAACAAATTTAGTGCGCATGCGCAATATAGCGCGTGCATAGCGCGAGGCATCAATGATTTTAATATGTTCAATTATTTAGTTAAAAATTCTGTAATGAGATCGTGGTCGAGTGGTTAAGCAGTTCGATTAGTAATTATCTGATGCTAAGGTCAAGCAATCGAATCACGGCGCCACCAAAAAAAATTTTTTTTTAATTTTTATTTTTTTCGTCCAGCACTTAGATTAGCGCAATAGACGAAATTTGTCCTCATTATCTGTTGAGAATTTTTTTTTTTGATATCGTGTCAAATAATATGAAAAACATTTTCCACATTTTGTTTCGATTTTCAGCCGGTATTCAAGATACGGTATGGATTGGAATTTAACCTGTCACGAGCGCCCCCTGGGTTGAAAACATGTGCGTCACATGTTGTCATGTCGTAAATATTGACATATTTTTGCATGATTGTGAAGAAGGAACCCTGTTCTAAATATTTCCTGGTAATATGTTTTTAAATATTCGTCGTGAAATATTCGAAGCAGACTGTCCGGTATATCTACGGTAATATCGTTGAAAATAGCACAAAAGTGCCCCTTTTCAGGCCCCAATATTTTGCTGTTCATGTGACGTCATTTTTCGGGAAACCTATTTTTAGCAAAGATCCTGAACCAAGGTATTTGTAAACACAAAAAAATAACTCTATTTTTAACTCCAGGGGAAGCTTTTTATGCGATTTCTGTCCGGAACCATCTCCTTTGCCAGTACAGGTTACCTGATGAAAACGCTTGGAAAACACAAACTTGAAAAAAACAATTTCGAACAGAATATGCCATCCAATTATATCATATATAATAGAAAAACAGTGTAGCACTTGCGTGTAGTGTAATATGTAACATATGGTCGCCGAATTCAAATGCTAGCACTAAAATAAAGGCGATATTTTGTGAAAAAAATCAACATTTTTTTCAAAATGTAGCACATGATTATTATTGCATTCTATAAAACGAAACGCTGGACATGCTTTAAAATCGATCGTCGCAAGGGCATGCAAGGCCTGAAATTAAGTGTTGGCGTTTCATTTACGAGAGAAGCAGCGTCATGTCACTGTTTTTTTCGACAAGGAGGTCGCCATACTGTAAAATCATTAATTTTCGTGGGGGATTTTAATTAAATTTCGTGGATTTTGTGGTTCACTTCAACCACGAACTTTAATCCCAACGAACAGAGATTTTGAGCCTCGTTTTGTTACCTGAAATGCAAAATCCACGAATTCAAGTGCCAACGAAATTGTCTTTTTTACCGTAACCACGAAATTTCATCCCAACAAAATTAAATGATTTTACAGTATTTGAACCCCCTTGTCACCGAAGAAAACGTACTGATACATGCATTTGAAACATATTAATCAACAAAATCGATTACCAAACGTAATGATGAATTTTATTAGGTTCGTATTATATTAATATTACAAACGATCTAGCGATAGTAAAAGAGAAATATTTGCATTTTCTGCAGCTGCAATCTAGTTTGTTTACAAATTTCGCTCTGTGTAGCAAATATGTATTCATGCGCCAAAGGTGGTTTAAAATAGTGCGACAGTTTATCTACGAAAACGTTATGAAGCATTGTTCACAACGCGTTGTTCTTCATGATTGATGATATAGATTAGATAAATTTAAAACTCCTTACCAGTTAATTTAAGTCCTTTTTGAAAGTCAATATCCGCATTTTCGTATATCGGCAAATTTAGCACATGTATGTTAGCAAATGGATAACCGGAACTGTGTTATGCGGTTCCTGTCAATCTTTATTTTATCTAAATTTCGAACGAAATATGTCTTTTAAAGCAATCCTAAGTGTTTATTAATTATGTATGTATAATAATTGCATCCATTGTTTTGTAATCCGATTGTAATGTATATATCGTTGTGTGATCGTGTTTAGATAGTAAAAATAGAGTCAGTACACTCCTGTCAAATCCCCACGAAATTCACGTGCTAAAGTTTCAACACACAAGTAAGTTTACGTATGGTGTAAGTTTACTGCCATATTTAGTTATCGTCTGCTAGTAGTGTTTTGCATGATTTATTAACTTTTTAACTCATACAGAGATCAACTATAGTAAAGTCCTATTCTTAAAAGAAAAAAGGCTAACTGACACACAAAAATATCATATGTTATAGACCAGTACGACGAAAGATAAAAACGCCTTTTCTTTTGTATGAACAATGTGGGTCTTATTAAAATATGTTTAACACAATAAAAGAGTAGTGTGGAACTAACAACTTAACAACGTGTTTGTTTTTCTTTATTTATTTAAACCAACGTTTCGGCTATACATTAAGCCTTCATCAGGGTTATAATGAAAAAAAATACTCCAAAACGTCTCTCGAAGTAGGTAAAATGGAGAGATGTCGTCACGTGACGAATGTACATGGAGATGTCAATGATATGTTGTTCTAAAAATAGAACAAAGTTAATCAATTATTATAAAAAATATTATAGATACTGTAAATGTAAATTTGTCTATTCTGGAGGATTTCCGGCAACTCATCTTGCAGGTATGTATTTTCGTCAAGTTCATCTGGGTCTATAATGGGTGTGATCATTGGTGGTAATATCATTTGGTTGAGTATTACTTCTGTGTTGGTTTTGTTCGTTTCTTTCTTGTGTTTCTTGCTGGCTTCGATTATTCTGAATTTTGGTGTTATTCTTGGGTTGGGTAGTCGAAAGTGTTCATGTATGGATGATTCTGGATCCTCGTTGTTTTCATGTATATAAATAGCTGATGATTTCATTTTCTCCGCATCGTATTGCGTTTGATGTATCCTGTTGAGGTGTCGTTTTAAGGAAGATTTTGTAGCTAACTTCTTTCCACATTCATTGCATTTATATTTGATTTTTGTTGATGAATGTTTTGCTTCTGTGTGTCTTCTTAGGTTAGCTTTAGTTCCTTTTATGAATAAGTTACAAATTGTGCATTGGTAGATCTTCATTTCTGTATTATTGTAAGTCATGTTGATTGGTTTGTTCATAGTTGTAATTCTAGTAGATAAGGTTAAGTCCCTGTGGCGTTTTAGTTTTTAAAGTGTAGATGTACGTCTCTTCAATTCTTAAACGGATGTTTACGTTTTTCGGCGTGTCTTTGATGATCGTGACGTCAATGTCGGCGTTGCTATGTCTGTCGTGTGAAAAGTGCCGCGATATGGGTTTAACGTCGTTACGCGCCCTAATGTCTGCTAAATGTCCGTAGAGTCTTTCTCTCATGCTATTTCCTGATTGTCCAACGTATTGTACGTTGCATTTTTTGCAAGTGATGAGGTATATAATGCTTGTAGTTTTGCAATTGTATGAACCAAAAATTCTGTAGTTTTTATTTGTAACGTTGCTTTTAAATGATGTTTTGCTTGTGATAAATTTACAGCATATACAGTTTTGTTTGCATGGATGTGAACCTGATTCTTTGGATGTTTGTAATAAGTTTGATTTAACCCAGTGTTCCCTGAGGTTCTTTGGTCGTCTATATGCGGCTATGATTTTTGTATTTTTGAGGTGTGCTAGGGTGTCTTCATCGTCTATGAGGTGTTTATACTTCTTTATGATAGTGTTGATTGGTGGTGTCTGTGGATTGTATGTTGTTATTATAGGAATGATGGCTGTTGATTGTGTTTTTAGTGTGATGTTTAGTAGAGAGTTTCTGTCAAGTAGTTTAGCTTTATTGATGGCGTTCCGTATTAGAAGTTTCGGGTATCCTCTCTGTTGTAAGTTGTCTGCTAATGTTTTGGTGCAATTTTCAAAAGTTTCGTCAGTACTACAGATCCTTCTCATTCTTAAAGCTTGGCTGTACGGGATACTTCGTTTTTGGTGTGTTGGATGATAGGAGTTGAAATGTAGATACATGTGTGCGTCAGTTGGTTTATTAAAAAAATATGTTTATTAAAGACAGAAAACCTAATGTTTGAAATAATGTTCCCAAAATCGTTTGTAAGTTGTATTCTTCAATTATTAACTTAAAAATATTTAATTAATTGAGTTTTAAGTCAATATTACTCGATTTAATCAGATATGTGGCGTATTTATTACAAACCAATAACTATCTGGTTCATCAGGCCCACCATACCCTAAAATATTTAAGATTTATTAAAAGTAGTTCTACACACATACATGTATCATTGATTGCAAGTCATGTTGATGTATTTATTTGTTCAAAATGAATGCATTTAAACCATTTCAATTTTTTAAAAAGGGCTGGCATGACCTTGATCAAATCTCTGACAACTGATTTGTCTATTTTTTCTAATATTTTATCAACAAATAACAGTGACTGACATTTTGAAAAGTGTATACCAATTATATAATTATCTTTTACAAATATATTTTGATAACAATGAGGTACAGGAAAAATATTCCGACAGATAGATAGTGTGAACTTTAAGCAACAAAACAGTGTATGATACTTAGGGGTTATTCTGTAAAAAATGTATGTAATTCATTGAAGAAAAATACACACTTTTTTCTGTTCAAATGAACCTTAATGCGTAATGAGAGCTGGTACCCAAGCACATGGTAGTCAGTCTCGAGTATTGAGTGTAGGAAAACTAGGAAATTGTTTGGTCATAGTTCACTGCTTCGTTTGGTCAATAAACAATTCTTACACGGATAATTTATCCTCTTGATGTTTTGACGAATCTGCTTCAATTTTTTCTGGATTTTTTCGTTTGTCCAGTGGACCGATAGGCAGGCAACTTGCATTGGTCTGAGCCCAAAATCATAGGTCAGGACCGACGGAATGATGGATTTCGGGAAGACTGTGATTTCTATAGTCTGTCGATCTGTGGACCAACAGGTTATCGGCCAATTTCCGGAAGACTGCTTCCAACTGAGATAGTTACAGTACCGAAATTGACGAATGCAACTTTCTCAGTTGGATCCTGTCTTCTGGAAATGGAATAGGCATGCTGATAACTAAATTCCTTACACGTTGAATAAAAATTTACCCGCCATGGCTGTCAGGCTCATCTACATCATACGTCGACGCAATCACGCTTGATTATAATGCGACGGGTGGTGCAAGGTCAAGAAAAAGATAATGAAATGATAGATAGAAGAGGTTGGATAGTTAAAAGAATAGATATATAGTACAAAGTATGTCCAACTATGTTTTCGCCTCTTCAACCCAAACCTCTCCGGTTACGGTGGCCGCGGCCGGCACTGCAATGGGAATCACTAGTGGTTACTTATAGCTGGGCCCTAACATCGGATTAGAAGGTGAGGGATGATAGCCCCTGCTTGAAAGATACCAAGTCAGGGGCCTCTGCGACGATGGCAGGCAGGTGGTTCCAAACTGATGTAGTACGTGGGAAGAATGAGTTCTTGTGGTACGATGTGGATGTAGATGGTTGGTGGTATTTCCTCATGTGATCATCTCTAGTGCGCTTCGGGGCTTGGATGAGGTACTGGCTGGCTGGGATGTCCACCAGCTCATTGGAGATCTTGTACATCATTGTCAGTTGTGCTTTTGTGCGTCTGGACTCCAGTGTCTCCCATCCAAGGTGGTCAAGCATGGAGGAGACACTGCTGGTGTTGTGATATCTGTTGGTCACGTACCTAGCAGCTCTCCTCTGTACCATCTCGAGTTTGTGTGTCAGGTCCTTGGTGTTTGGGTTCCAGACTGTGGAACAGTGCTCAAGTCCTGGGCGCACTAGTGTGTTGTAGGCTGTACCCTTGACTTCTTCGTTGCTAATGCGCAGGTTGCGTCGAAGGAATTCGAGCGTGCTGTTTCCCTTCTTCGCCGTCTTGTGTATGTGGTGGTTCCAGGAGAGGTTCTGTGACATGTGTACTCCGAGGTATTTGGTTATCGAATCTGCTTCGAGAATGTGGCCCTTCAAGGAGTATGGATATGTTATTGGAGCCCTCTTCCTGTGCACTCTAAGGATCCTGCACTTTTCTGGGTGGAAACTCAGGTCATCCTGGAGTATTATGCAGTCTTGTTCAGAAGAGATTTCCCGGTATACCACACAATCGTCTGCAAATAGTCTGGTCTTGGATGTTACTTGTAGTGGCAGGTCGTTGATGGAGATCAGGAAAAGAATGGGTCCGAGGACACTTCCCTGGGGGACTCCGCTAATGACGGGTGCTGGCTCGGACGTCGCTCCATCAACAACAACGCGCTATGTGCGATTTGTTAGGAAAGCCTTGATCCAATTCAGGGTATGGCCTCTCAGATGCCATAGTGTTGCAGCTTGGCAAGCAGACGACTGTGTGGTAACCGGTCGAACGCTTTGCTGAAGTCGAGCACGGCGAGGTCGTGTTGCTTCCTCCGGTCCATGGATTTGACAAGCTCATTTGTCAGTGTCAGTACCTGTGTTTCGCAGCTGCGTCTTCTCCTGAACCTGTGCTGACAATCGGTAAGGCAGGTGCAAACTTCATAGACTGTACCAATGAAGGTTTTGTGAAGAATTTTCAAATTTAGTTTCTTTTGCAGAATGAGATGATCAAATAAAAA